>JAMKCF010000016.1:7447365-7482365 GCA_023634235.1 Pisaster brevispinus | reverse complement strand
AACGACGTCTTGATATACACTCAGTTGTTTCTCTGCTCTGATGTGTCTTATGGCTGGCTGCTCTCGTTCTCTCTCTTGTATGTTTTTGGGACGGCCAAGCAGTCGTCCCAGTTCAACCTTAGCCCCCTGATTCGTCCAAATTCGAAAGTTCCTCTGGACTCTGATTGAGCTTCCGGGCCGGGCCGAGGAATAACACAGGACAGAAATAGAATGAGCAAGGCGATAGGGTTCATAGCGCGGGGCAGGGACTCTGTGTCTCTTGTTTGAGATGGTAGACAAAGAGAGCATTGGAGAGAAAAAAAAGTTGAAGAAAAAGGGACTATTCTTAAAAAGTTAGACAAATACCACAATGTGTTTTCTTATTCAACATGCATATATAGTTTAGGCAGACATGAGAAATATTTGGGAGAATAGTGTCTTAGATACAAGCACGTAAATTAGAACACAGTCAGAGTATGTCACGAGAAAGATATTATGGCTATTGCAATTTGGATTTTTGCTTGTTCTACCTTTTTTTAAAGGACAAATGCAATGGCCCTCTAGTAAAAATTGTTTTACATAACATACTCTGACTGTGTCAAATTACATGCCTGTATCATCAATGGAGCAACCCACCACCTATATGGTGTTCTAATGTAGCACATATAACGGGAGATGCATGTCCCAACACAAGACTGTATGTAAGAAATGATAACTGTTGAAGGCGATTTCTTAGTTACTCGCGTTACATGTGACATAAATATAGTTTAATTTCCGGAACGGTTCCACGAATTGAGTTTCTGAAATTGATTTATGTGCTTGACAAACACGTTTCAATATACCAAGTTATAAAACAAAATAATTCAGACAAAAATTGCGTTACCTTGAGAAATGATAACGCGAGTTGAAGGTATATCTCGTGAGTAACCATGGCATGTCAATTGAGTAACTACGAGGTAACATGTGACTTACCGGAGTAACACGTGAGTCACAATATAACGTCACGTGAGTAAACATGGTTCCTGACATGACGAACCGTGGAATATCACTCGAGTGAGAGCCCATAGAATCAATGTGGCGTGAGTATAGCATCGTCCGTTTTCATAGTGTATTGCCCGCGAGTTTCATGCAACCATGCAGGAGTTTTAAATCAATTTGTGACATCGCAAGACAGTGGAGTGTTCTGTAACAGAAACAATACTGTGCCGTTTCTGGCTAACACGTGGCCGAAGTGAACAAGACACTTGATTAGAGCTTGGGAAACTAATTGATGTTTGAAACTTTGCAAGGTGTGGTTGAATATAATTAAATACTACTAGTAAACTTGTGGGTACAGCCAAGTTCACATTTTCTTTTTTGGGGGGTTGGATTTTCGGCTTTGAGAAGAGCCGTTAGTTTGGTCTCGACGTTTCGAACACACTCTGCTGGTCTTCAGGAGAATCAGATATTCAAGCAGAGTATACTATACGAAACTTCGAGATCACATCGGCTCTTTTCATGGGTAACATTTCGACGAATAGAGATTCAGACATGACAGTACCCTAAATATTTCTAGCTACTTCCCTACCCTGTCAAAAGCTTAGTTTGTTTAACAACCCCAAAACTATTTTAAAGGAATAATCCATGATTAAAAATGAATGATCAAACAAATAAATAAACTATTTGTTTCGATCTGAAAGTTTATTTCTCAAACCTTTGTAACCGTATCAAGTGTCTTGCATCTCGTGTCTGAACACTGTCATTCTTGAGATCATTGTCCCCTTCAGTGCTCGGTTCTTAGTTTGCTTGCCTGGGTAGGAATTCTACATGGAAAGCACGTACATGACCTTGCAGAAAATCCTCCGAAAACACATAAATCGTTTTTGGATGTTTGTTCAAAGACGTGACCATTCGCCTCATCTGACGATTTTTTTCTTTAAGTTACCTGGATTAGGTGGTCTGGTTATTGAAAACTAGAGGATTGGAATAAATCTGTCCTTCCCCCCAAACAGATGATGCATCATTAAAATTTAATGAACGTCACAATATTGGTAATTGTCAAAGATCCGAATTTTCATGTGACCCATCACAAACATGAAATAACAAACTTGTGAAACTTGCTGCTTAATCAGTCATCGAAGTCACAAGAAAATACTGAAACCCCATCTTTCAACGTTTTCAAAACATCCCTTTTTGAACTCGCGAGGTCAAATTTGTTACTGCTTAAAAAAGAAAAGAAAAAAACCCGAAAAAACCCACCAAAAACAAACAAACAAACAAACAAAGATATATGTTTTCATATATAGCATGTCAAGTAAAAACATTTCACGAGAAGTTTGTTTTAACCATGACCATCTTATACCAAGTATGTGCAAATTCGTCAACATTTATATCTCCAATGTTACCAATATTGTGCGCACTCTTTAAAAGGTTGTATACGGGATTAATAGGTATACAAAGCCCACAGTGTTTAATTTTAGTCTGAAAGCTTAAAAATGATCGAAGTTCATACTAGAACTTTTTTTTCTGTGAAATATTTCCCCTTTGAAATGAAGTTGCAACTGAGAAAACCGTATCTGAAAACCTAGCAAAAAGCAACAGCTAATTTCAGTTGGTACAACCAAAACTATAAGGGCACATACTGAAAATTGTGCTTTGTTTGTCACTATTTTTTCCTGGCCCCCACAGCGAATGAAGCCCAATTTTGTACAGATTTTTAAACGATGGTTGATCACACAATACATTAACACTGTCTGCTACCATTTTGTCAGCTCTACCAATCCGGTCTATAACCATTAACAGCAAGTCTACCACCCTTTTGTTTTTTCCCAATAACAGAAACATCTCCGGATCGGATTGACTTCTTTCGATGTAAAAACGACCTTGTTCCTGGAAGCAGTCATCTTTTCCATACGGCAATTCACATGAACGTAATGAAACCGAGGCAACAAGGTAAACATGACTATGACCCCTTTTTATAATATGAAAAAAGAAAAGAAAAAAAAGTCAGCAGTCTTAACAACTTAGCTGACGAGGACATAGCTAATTTTTTGGAAGAATAGTAAAAGTCTTTTTGTTTTTAAACCACGGTTTTGTGAGTAAAAACTCTTGTTTGCAACCCATAATAAGTACAACCTGATGCAAAAGCAGGTTCCATATGGAACTTCACCAACTTTACGAATAAACGGTGTTAACACGTCCTCGGCTTCCGGCAGTACAAAATCCATCCTATTTTCTCGTTTAATAAAATAAACATACAACCAACCTAAGTTGGTAACAAGTGATCTTTTTGATTGGAAGTCGCTTATATATTGTTTTGATCATTATTGGCAGCCATTGTGTCGATCATGTAATCTTTTTATTATACCTTCAAAGCAGATGTAAGATGTTTTGACAAACAGCAAAGCTGTCATGGTGAAAAAAATGCCAACGATAACTGTTTAGCATGGAATGAACTTCCCTTCAAACTCTGCAAATTCACTTCAAAATATAGTCGCGAATAGATTTGAAAACCATTGTGTCGAACATTCAGTCACTGTCATATCTTGAAAGTTACTTGTGTTAGTAGTCAGAAAAAAACTAGAACAACAAAGATGCCAAAGACAACTGTTGAGCGTGGAATGCCCTTCCCATTGAACGCTTCAAACCCACTTCAGTATACACTCGTGTCGACCACTGTGCCAATCATTCAGTCATTGTGTTCATACCTTCGAAGCATTGGCAAGTTTTGCCGATATTCAGTAAAACTATCATGACAAGATACCAACGACAACTGCTGTACATGGGATGACCTTCTCATCCACTGCTCATGTACAAGTCTCTAAAACACACGACTCAAACTGTGCCACTTATTTTGTCGTGCAGCAGGACTGGTTTTTAGCTGCACCGCATTGCTTAAAATGTGTCTGCTATTAAAACTAGGTATTAGAAATGTTTTGCTCAGCGAAAGTTGCTTTCTCAAATGGCATGGTCAAGACTTAAAGACAGAGTTCAGGATTGGTTAGAAGAAATTGTTTACATCTTGAAGCCCTGTAAGTTCAAACCAGCATCAATCCTCCAGGGAATCTGCCTGAAAAAAAGTGTGAAGACTCCCGTAAACTACCGTGCGAATTAGTCCCGGTATAAGTACAGAGTCCATGGCAAAAATCGAACAATTTTCTTGTTGGTGCTTTTGATGTTTTTTTTTGTACAGTTCGTTTTAATGGTGCTTTTTAAACTTAAACTAAATGGGCGGGAATAAATTGACTTTTCAGAAAAAAACCCAACAACAATGATGTTTCATTTGTTTCATGTTACGATACAAAACCCCGATCTAGATGCAATGGTTTTCACTCTTCTAAGACTCACGAGAAAAGAAAAAAAACCTGCAGTATAAAACCTTGTTTCTCCTTTGGGAGAAGTGTTGACTCTGAGAAGATTCAGTGTGGTCTCGATGTTTCGTACAGTATACTCAAGCCCGTCTTCAGGAGAACCATGTTTTATCAACAGTATCAACTGACATCAATCACACAGCTAAATGGACATATTTACGTAACTTGACAAGAAAGTGTCCTCTTTTCAGAAGAGAATTGATCAAGTTATATCAAATGTTCGGGAGTTGAAGTAGAAGAAGCGATCTTCAGGGAATATTTCAGTGGAAATTATACATTAATCCTCGGTAGAACCCAGAAGCCGGTGTTTAGCACTCGGGTCTATTCTTAATCAAGTGTTGATACGCCGCCAATCCATCAACCCTTCGAGAATTCTTATTAAATTACACAACGTCGCCTGTACCAATGCCAGTTGAAAACTTGTTTCTTCTCTCCCCCCCCCCCCAGTTTCATCTGGAACTTATCCCCCCCCCCCCCGGAGTCTGCCTTTTTATCATCGCCATGAACTGATCAAACGAGCTTCCCCATTGGTTGTTTTGCCAGCTACTAACTTGCACGGCCAATTGCTAGAGTGACGTTGTCGTGTCCTGTTACTTCAGTCAGTTAGTCGCAGAAGAGTCAAGGAAGTACCACAACCTGTTGACTACGTCCCGTCTGTATATGGAATCTTTCCCTCGGCACTAAAGTCACCCCGATCTTCTCTCCCCCTCAAACCCCCGATCTTCTGATTCACCGATGGACAAGTTAGTGAAGGTGAGTACAAGTTTATCTTATTCCACCATCAAAAAGTTTACCTTTTTCGGGGTGCAAGGCACAGTTTTTTTCCCCGCAACCCGGTCGGAGTTTTTTTTCTTCTTTCTTTTCCCTCTCCCCCGCGTACCGTGTTGTGTGCCGGCTACCAGCCCTGGCCGCTTAGCGTGTGCTCGAGTCTGACAGAGAGGGGAGGAATGGATGTTTTTGCAGGCAGTCGATGTTTTGGCTTGGCCACACGGGATATCCTTTGCCGGTTTCCTCACGTTCGTTTTCCGTTGGGATAGCTAGAACAGACAATGGGATGGACTCAAACATCCCCGAGTGGTACAGGATATAGCATTAGCTCTGGGCGCTACATGAGTATTTCTTGTACACAATATCACTGTCTCTAACCGCCGGACCCAAAACAGTCTGTTACTGTTCTAGATTATGGCTAACAATTTTGTGGAGTAAACTTTTTTTTTTTACGGGTTGTTTGTGAATCTCTTGAAGCAACTGAACTGTCGGACCAACTTCATTTTGTTGAACTCGTCTTTTCGTCGTTGTTGTGGCAGTTGCGTTTTCTGATTGCGTTAGAAGTCAATTCTTTCATCTGGTTCTTCCGTACTGAATTTTGTTTTCTGTTACCCGTTTATAAAAGGACAATATGCTCCACATCAGATCTCTGTACCCATTCCTTTATTTCGTATATCGATACTCGTTTATCATTTTGGTCTGCAAAGTTAGCGAAAAATAACAATCGTTTTCCTCGTTTTTCTCATGCTCCCCTCATCGCTAATTTGTCATAACTTTCACAATTGTTTTACTAAGTTTAGCTTTCACAATGTTAAGTTACATCAAAATTCACGTTGGTTTTTATCAATCTGAGACCTGCTATTATATAGTCACGTTATGGGGTAATTTTGTTGGTACACAAAATGGTCAGGGGCCTTGAAATGAACATTTGACAACCTCACTAAAAAAATCAATGTTATTTTTTCAAACTGATATTATATATGTTGTAATGATGATTTTGATCAGTGGTATAGTCCATCGGTATGAAATGATAAAATTGTATTGTGTTTTTGCTCTTGCAACGATGTGTATTATGTACTGTACTCAGTACTTTCCCGTGTCCGGTGGGACAAAACAAAGTTTTTAATTTGGTTTTACAGAACTCGGGAAAGTACTGAGTATAAAGTTCTTTACGAACATCGGTGTAAGGGCACAAACCAAACAACATTCTTTATTCTTTATGGAGAGTTAACATGTACTAGAAGGTGATAACATGTTGTGATGTACATGCATGTGTTGTAAATTAGTTAATGTCTAGTCCATATCCATAGTGTTATGAAATTATCAATAGCCTACTCTCAAAACATTACTGAGAAAGGGTGTGAGAAACTACTAACAAGGCGCAAGTTCGTTTTTAAGTGAAGGTTTGAGGTCTTGTGACAGGCCAAAGTAATAATGAAAACCAAAGTGTTTGTACATTTTATTCTTTAGGAGACTATAACCGTCCTACTTTAGTCTTCGGCCAGAAAAAACCCATCAGATAACCTTCAACCGTTTATATAGACAGTTGTTATTATTTTTTTTGGCTCTTTTTATTCTATACAATTTGTAACAATTCCATGTTTGTTCCCAGCTCTTGTGCTTACAAAGTGTAATTTCCCTGTTACCCTTAAGTTGTAAGGACATTTCTCAACGTAATATGATTACAGCAAAACCTCCGTAAGCCAAATCAGAATTTGTTTCATATGTTATTCATTATTAGTTATTTATTTCGGTTCAAAAAGCTTCCAACATGGTAGGTAGTATCACAAGGAAAAACTAAAAATGACATGCTTAGAAAACAAAACACTAAGTATTCCAAAGACAATCAGAAGAAAAAAAAATCCCAAAATCCAGACCAGCCAGATGTAAGAAATAACCCAATATTTCTCTGATAAAAATACAAACTAGCAAAAGTAAAAGGTATCACAAAGAAGAAGAATTACAAGATACACCTAAATATACATAAAACGGGTTCAACAATAAGAACAGACGTTCATACAATAATTATTGGTTATTGATCATGTAAATTTAAATGTTATTGAAATGTATTGAGAGTGGCATTCCATTCCATATAACGGTTCCATGGAACATGTATACATGCTTTTTTTTCACCAACCCCACATTTCGTGTTAAGTGTGTAGGCCCTATAGCTACAGCTCCCGGAGATTTCTTGTTTGACTGCATCCGTTCTCGCTTTTCAGACCCGTTTTCCCCGTGTCCTTCCCCCGTGAACGTTTGAGATATTTCTCGGTCTCGGTCATGTTGTCGGACTCTCGCAGAACGGACCCCACCATTTGGTCACGAACTCCGCGCGTGGGATCTGAACACGGAGGTGTTTTACTGGTGAAAACGAAAGTGTTAAACGAGTCAATACAGCCCCAATAAAATAGTTTCTATTTGTTAGAACAATGTCCAATTATAATGTTTGGAGAAAGTTATGTTTTCTCTCTCTGAACGAGCTTGGAAAGCGTTGGAAATTTCGCAAAAAAACGAAAAAAAACCCAAACAAACAAAAAAACAAGAAAAAGGAGCGACTGAATAAGCTGTTGCAACCGGCACCATCTGATGGTCGAAACGAACCTTGTTTTTCATTGTGACTTTTCCATCCAACCACCACTGTTGTCGCAGATTATACTGATTTAGATGGGCGTCCAACACCATCATTATGTGTGCAAAAACTGTGTTCAAAAAGGGGTGGAAGAAAAAGTAGCATAAATGTTCGAGATTTTCAACTGTATGCGACAAAACAGCGCTTAGTCTTTGCTAAACCAACAGAAAATCACTGTGAGTAATTTGACTGCTCTAACTTTGTGTGCTAGTTTCGTCCGCCTTTTATTATTTTGTTGATTAGTTTTATTTGCAGTTTATTGGTTCGTAAATTACTGTCATTATCTGGGGTGTGAGTTTGGTTTGTGTTGCTGTGGGGGACGAATCAATCCGTTGCGAATTATTCAGTGATTATTACCAAATACCTGTGACTACTTTTCCTGATCTAAAAACTATAACTGGCACTGACACCAATGCACGTAATACATTCCTTTGTTTCCAATTTGACATTGTCGAGAGGTAAGTGTGTAAATTAGATATTATGTTTAATAGTGGTGTTAAAAACAAGCAGTTGAATTACAAGTTTTCTCCAAATTGTGGATCTGAATTCGAATGAAAACGTTGCCAAAGCGTAAAAATGTACACATTTACTTTTTTTCAAGTGGGTTTTTACTTTTTATATTTAACAGCTCAAATTGCTTAAATTCCAACACATTCTTCATCTGGAATTATTGTACTGGAACAGCTCCAAAATTGGTTGTGGTTCTTTTTGTCTGCAATGGAATTATGAACATTCACACTGCCCTTCATTAGGCATGCTTTCTTTAGTAAACATAGTGGCTATTATTGGAGAAAGGCTGATCTACTTTCAGTATTCCAAGCTGTTGTTATTTTTTCATATCTCCGTTTCCTTGCTAACAAAACACAACACCTCCAATTGCATGCAAACTCTGGAATACGGTAAATTGATTTACCAGATTCTTAAATGGTTTATTTCTTATTGTCCTTTACGTGGAGATTATTGTAAAATCTCACCAAGTGCAATTAAGCTATACGCACCCAGATATAACGAACACGAATGCCCCCAAAAGTTAGCTGTAGTTGAATATACAAGAGCGAGTCCACACACAGGGAAACAAGCTGGGAAACCCATTGTGCCGGCCAACCTAGTTCATGAAGATTGCTATTTTCGGCCACACTTCCTTTTTGATACACGTATTCTTATCTGGTTAGTCCGATATCTCGCACACGCAGATGTTCATCAAAGCCTTGGCAGAGTCTACGGTAGCATAACACCATTGTATCCTAGCATATCATGTGAACCTATAATGCATGTATATACACGGCATTTGCTATCAAGGTTACATGGGCTATATCTGCCCTAACGAAATTGCTGTTAGGGGTATAGCATTGGCTGTGATTGTCACAATAAACCCTGTCTGTTTGATTAGTTTCTTTGGATCAATTTAGTTCCAGCATGTTGGCAATCTTGGCACATGAATTACAACAAACGCACAGCATTGATGTCGAGTGTGCGCATGTATGTAAACATTCAAACCGGAGACTTGTAACACAAGGGCAGCGGTGCCAGTTACAATTGGGTGTAACCCTACCCCGAAATGAAATACTTAGGGGAGATTGTTGAAATTATGTTTTGTTGTTGACCCAGATGACCTAGAATCTGTGTAAAAAAATTGACCCAGGAATGCGATAAACTGACGCGGATTCCAAATTAAAATCCCATTTTTCAACCAGTTTCCGGGGTCAGCCTGGTCCAGAAAAGGGTCAGTCCCCTTTGACCCCAGAATTAGGGTAATTCCTAACTCAGGGTTTTCAAATTCTCAAATGTTCAAATTCAAAATCTTTGAATCCTTTAAATTAAGATTTTGTGTCATCTGCTGCACTGTATTATTTAATCTACCCCGTTTTAACGAATTAACGTCTGAACGTCTGTTTAACTATAGTAGCATATTTCAAAATTAAATCAGTTCGGAAACATCTACACTGTTGTAAGAAACAACAACAAATACATGTCATGATGGAGTAATCACACACACACACAAATGGTTCAGAATTGTTATTTGTGCTTGTATACTCTCTTTGAATCAAGAGAAGGTACACCATTGCAACTAACGAACTGCTTATTACTGTAGATAAAGAGCAAGTACATTCAACTTTATAATGGACAGCGATGCATTATTTTTGTTGATTGGAAGACAACGAAGCTGTGGCCAGATTCGAATGAACCCATATGAATAGCAGCAAGACTCATCCAAACCAATAAATAGTCATCTAGTTCCTTTGTTTCGGTTTCGACATTTTGGGTGTTTGACGGTTAGTTACACAGATTTGTTTACCTAAACTATTTATTTTCTCCTCATGCTCAACAGTCGTACGTAAATAAAATATATATATATATATATATATTAAGGAAAAAAAACCTAAAAAACACAAAAACACGAAGAATAAAGAATGACAAAAGAAGAAAAAGGCCCGACAACAACAGAAAATGAAACAAACAGAAACGGCAATAACAACAGCAACACAAACAAAGCAAACAAGCCAGCAAACGGGTAAACTGTCACACAGTATGAAGAAAAAAAGGTCTTCAGAATCGTTGAAACTATTTACAATGCTTGCTGATTTGTAAAATTCTCGAAAGATATAAAGATGGTTGATTGAAAACCTTTGCCTTGAAATATTTGTCTTGAAACGCTATAATATGTGTAGAAATGAATGAAACAACTAGTTTTGGTCGCATTAGAACGAAACCCCATCTTTGCAAAACACTGAAAACATTAAACATGTTATTAAACTAGTATCACGTGACACCGATGACCAACTAAGCTACAACTTTCACATGTTTGTTCAACCATCTTGGGTCACATAAAGTGTGGACACTGATCTTTGACACCTATACCAATGTGGTTCGGTTGCTTTAAAGTCGGAAACAAAAAAAATCAACTTTTATCTTGGAAAGTTGACTTGGAGAAGTTAGTGCTGAAGTTAGTTACCACGTGGAGTGTGTCCATGTGGTGCAATGCCTTTTTTGTTTTGTGTTTTTAGTCTTAGTTACCTTTAAAAGTAGGATTTCTTTACAAAAGGGGATTTATTTTCAGTGAAGATTTTAATTTGTCCCCTTCGAAAATGTATTTTTTTCTCAAACTGATGGGGTCGATTCCGCAATCACCATGATTTGAAGTAATTAGACGTAGCTACGTCTGAGTGCTCTCTTTCTAAGCAATTAATACGTACACTTTAGTGAAGTTAATTTTTCAACAACTTTCCGATAAAACTCGTTTGGTTCTTTCAAGTCAGCCTAACCAAGCTGAGGCTAGAAGGGAAATAGGTCTGGCCATTGTTCACAGGAATACCATCTAGGTTTCATTACCGTTATCGGATACAAGGAACACGACGAAGGTCTGTAGCTACTGTGTGAACAATACCTAACGTGAAGTTGAAATTCCCTGTCGGTATTTCATTATAACACCCTAGAGGTGCGGGCAAAATGCTTATCGCCCCATTTTTGTTGTGGTTTCCTACTGGAAGCAGTGGAAGTCATTCCAAATGTCTTTTGTTGATCATCGGGAGTTGCCAGCACTGATTTGTCAAGGAAAACTGATATGCAGAGCGTCATTATAGACAGAGGGTCGTTATAAGCGTTCAAAAGAAAGAAAGATAGAAAATAAAAAACACTTTGATGTAACCAGGTTGTTTTTTTACCGTTTTCTTTCTCGCAGGCGGTTTCCTGGCAGACTGTTGAGCATTTTCGAAACCGCGGTTCCAGCTTCGATTCCAGGCTAGGCGCCGTCCTTCTGTTTGAAGACTCGTGCTAAAAGTGCGCGCTAGCCGGAAAACCATTGTTTCGAAAATACATCTTGTTGTTAAAATGTGGAAAATGTTTACTCCTTGTAGACTTTCTACATACAGCACGCCAAATTACACTTTAAGATGCCCTCATCTTTTCATTTACAAGCAATCGTATACTACTATAGTCATGTTCTTTTTTTCCTTTTCTTGCTAGCCTATTTTCAGTCTCTGCGCAGGAGAGCTTTTTTTACCAATTCTTCATTTCACTCTATCTTAAGCTGTCTGTTGCCAAGCTGACCTTGTGCAAAACATGTGCCTGCCACAGGTTCTAGCTTCGGGCACTTTTGTTAACAGGTAATGTATTTACCAAAATCTAATCAAACACAAAATATCATTTTTTTTCATGGCAAATTGTTTTGCTGTTTTCTCTCGAAAACCCAACTGGAAATTGACGAGTTTGTTCGCGGAATGTTTGCATGGTGCGGTTTGTGAAAATTAGAGGATTTGGATAATAACATGCCGTACTACAATGCCAGCTTAATGATATCAAGTTATACGCTACTCAGCTGCAGTGTTTAGCTGTTGCCTTAACTATTTAAAAAAACTTTATTTACACCTTCCTGAAGTTATTATTTTTCTTCTGAGGGTCTGTAGATATCAATCATTACGACAACATTAAAACTTAGTCTTTTTCTTTTGAAAAACTATATTTCTTCTCGGAAGGCTAACAGTTTGTATTTAATTATTTATTTATTCATTTATTTAATCATTTATTTATTTGTGTACTGTAAATGTTCCCCGGGATTTGTAAACAAATGCATTGAGGTCAAGTATTCACACAGCTGAACGAAGTTTCTCAGTCAATTGTAATTGTTCCTGTTTGTTTGCGTTGATATGAGGATAGACTATCCAAAAAACTGAAAGTATTTGATCAAACAAATAATTAGTTATTTACTAATAAGTGATCTTGTGTGTGTGTGTGTGTGTAGCGCTGTATGGTACCGATGTGCAGGATAAAAAGAAACCCAAACCTTTCCAGTAATATCGTACCGAATGATTTACGGGGTCAAATAGTTTTGCAAATTGTCATCTAGAAAGGTTATTTGTCTGTAATATATTGACCTTGTACAAAACATCCTGAAAAGAAGTTCCGGCTGGCATGCCAGTTTCAAGAGGGGAGACTTCAATTCCTAGCTACTCTTCGAAATTGATCACCGGTCGTACATCATCAGCTGGAGACGAGTATCAAAACATTGGGATTCAATAGTTCGAAGTTTCATCGTAAAATTTTATGGCGAAGAAGAAGTCGTGAGTGAAACTAGAAGTTACACGTTGTTTTCTACGCTTGATTCTTTTTAGAGAGTATTGGGTATTTGTATTGGGAAGGTATTTTGTGCCAAGCGTTTGTGAACCCACATACAGCCTTGGAAGTTGAGAAAGTGAAGTTAGCTGCTGCAAACTTCTGACCAACTTAAATGACTTATGTTATAAAACAGAAAAAAAAGTTACTATAGCAAAGTCTTTCTCAAAAGCTTGAATTACAGTACAAGACACAGAGGTGTACTCGTAAGAAAATGACAGTTGATTCGGTTGATTTTTTTTAACGAATTTCCACTCATGCGAACAGCTTAAAATGTTATTGATTTTATTTCAATTGCTATAATCATAGTATAAATATTTCAGTTCTACTTCTTTGTTGTTGGTGCTGTTGTTGTTTGTCGTTAATAATTCTGCATATTTTTAAGGGAACACCTTTATGTGCGTGTGAATTTGTCATTTTTCTTTGGCGTATGAATGTGAAGTCAATCGATTTGAACTGAATTTAGTGAACTGACAGCTAAGCAAGTTTTACCTTCTTTCTGATACCATATTTTCCTTGGTCTTAATTTATATAAAAGTCTGTATTTTATCAATGAAAGGCAATATTTGAATGCGTATGTAATTAATGGACATTTGGGACCTCTGTGCAGACAACTCAAGCAGTATTCTTGTGTCCACACTGTTATGCTTTGTTTGCTGCGGAAGACTAACGTATTAGATTGCAACCTTTTCGTTCTGCTACAAAAATGTGTGTTTACACTCACTTATCAAAACAGCGTGTGACTTGTCGCAATTTCACCGTTCCTCAAAAGTAGGACACACAAACGGAAAGTGAACGCGATTTATCAGGTCGGGAGGATATCTCTGATAACGGCCGGGGGTCGGATGACGTGAGGAGGCGGGCCCCGTGAATCGCGGTCTGGTTGCCCCACAAACGTCACGTGTTCTGCCGCAGTATCGCTTCGTGTTGGATAAGCCGACGGCCCGCTTGATCAGCGGTGACACCAGAAGGGAAGTGATCGTACAAAATCCACGCGACAGAGATCGATCAGCGCGTCTTAGAACCGAAACGTGGCCGAGAAAGAAAGACAGAAAGAAAGAAGAAAAAATACAAGCTCTGGTCGTATCCAGCCCCCCCCCCCCCTCTAAAACTAAACCGCCATGAACTCTGGGATTAAATGTAGAGTATCAGCTGTTCGACCTTTCGAACTTGCTCCCTATTTTAATGCTACCGGGCGTTCGTTGTGACATATCATGCTGAAGGGATGTCTTACTTTGGTTCATTTCTTCTTTTTTTCGAATTCATGGATGGGTGTGGGTGGGTACCATGTATACCCGATGACAGGACTTCGTCCCAAGTGGCTGGTTCCCCAAATGACGTCATTGTAGTCATGACAACAAAACCATTATGGACAAGTTCTGTGTGAAACTATTTGTATTGGATGTATGCCACCCTCTCTCTATAATTGCGTTAATAAGCCTTGCGAAACAAAGTGAATATGCAATATGACGAAGATGAATTTCACGATCGTGGTAAAGTCGAGAAATATACAAATCACTTGTTGATTACGAAATATTGTGGCACTCACTTTACATTGTAATGGAGAATGCCACAAACTTGATGCATGGAATGTGACACTTTCGGGCACCCCAAGTTCGTACTGTCCAACTCATCGTTCGTATTTCAAACGCATGTTTCTACCTGTCGTCGCGTTTTGTTTAACACGCATCTAAAAAGAAGAAGAAGAAGAAAGAAACCGCAGGGGAAAAACATCATGCTGTTGATGAATGTGTTCCATGACGGAAATCTTCCTTGTTGAATAACATACATTTAGACTTCATGAATCCAGTAAAGGTCTTCACCCATAAAAGCTTAGGTTTGATCGCCTTAAAATGTTAATCATTTGATGCAAAAAGAACAAATTTCCCATATGACCAGTGCAGAATCTTGCCTGCCAGAAATGCCCTGGAATGAACCATGTCATTCTTTTTGTAAACAAGGGTGACGTTATACAGTGTCAAATTGCTGTTCAAAGAAATCGTTTATAGTCCCCCCCCCCCGCTAACGTTGTTATAACACTAATCTTTTACTTGGGCACAGTTTTCTGAATCTGCTTAGAACTGGGAACCCGTAAGACTAATCTGTACACACATAGCACACACAGCCCATTTGCATACAAAGTTGAGCTTCACTTGCCTTTTCCAAGAAACAGACCGCCGAGCGAAAAAAATATGCGGTTAGTGGAAAGTTGAAATACCCAACAGAGTTCTGTTGCAGAGAATTAACTTGTTTTGACAGATAAATCGATGAGAAGGTAACTGGTTTATATGAACAGGTATAACCTAAGGGGAGGGGCGGGGGTTGGGGAGGGGAGTGGAGTGGGCCTCAGAACCCTTGCGTCACTTGTCACCCTCTAAATGAGAAAAGAAAATTCACAAGTAAATGGTTTGATAGATTAAGTAGCCACCTCCAATTAAGTTATTGTCCCTCTGTTGACATGTTTTCTCCGAGAAGTCATTCTCGATTATAAAAACCGAAAAGAATTACACTATTTTGTTTTCTGTTTGAAAACAAAGCTTGTCAATTCAACGAGCTAGACTATTATGCAAGTTAGTTTAGCCACTTTGACTTGTTGCTAGCATGCTTATGAGTTTGCCATCCAAAAATGCAATCATTGAATGAAAAAATATATATATATATATATTTTTTATTTGTCACGAAGCTCTTCATACAGTTCCTAGTTCAAACATATATAGAACTGTGCAGTTTGTTTAGTTCTATGTGTACATTATGGAAATGGTGCAACTTTAGCAAATTAGCAAATTTCTCCGCCCGTAAGACTATAAATCGACTTATTTACGAAAGCTAATGAAAAAAAATAAAATAATAATAGTAATCAGGAAAGCAAGGACACCGAAGGTTGCTTGTCGCCATGGGACCGTTTCCTGTCCCATTGATAAGTTCACGTTAAAGGGCAGATTAAGGTTTTCCCGGTCAATTTCAGCAAAAAGGTTTGCAATTCCATTAAAACGCATTCAATTTCAAAAACATTTCCCCCCAAGTTCGGTCAAACTAGGGTTTAGCCTTTATACTACACTGTACTTCGTTCCATTTCGTTTTCGTGCACGCAAAATGTCGTTATTGTCAATCATTTTCGTCTAATAGTCAATCTAGTTCATGTAAAGGCATCCAAGACTACATTTTCACCATTCTTCAGTTTAATTAAAAATGGAATTTACAATTTGATGACATTGAATGGTTGACCAGCTTCTTGCTGTTGGGTTTTGCGAAATCAGGCGTTCTTTGCGAGCTAGTGAAATTGAACGATCTCGTTTGGCCATTGAATGCTACACTGCTGACATTGATTTCCTCCTTCTGACTGCTGAACGCTGATGGGGAGTTCATTTCACACGAAATTCGAACGAGCCCGGTTTTAAATTGAATGTTTCTTAAAATATTCTTTAAAATCTTTCGATTTGTTCTCGGCCAGTGACTTTTAGAAAAAGATGTTTGTTTCATCCTTTTCACTTCTGATAATCAAAGCATTTAATCGAACACGTGGGGAATATTTTGTTTAATTAGATTGACACGCTGTAGTGCAAACAACTAACAGTACTTCGCGTTTTGTCAACGGAATTTCCGAACGTTCATAAGTGCTTATTTAAGTCGCTGCAATCGAATTAAGTAAGAGTAACTTAATTTATTTTGAGTATTTACCAAGCTATGACACTACCTTTAAAGGATACGTTTTATCCTTGTATGCTCATCCCTTCACAGTCCCAGCATATACAAAAATCAACCCAGACCCACAAAGCCGTATAAAATACACGATACCTCCGTTCTGCTTGTAAGATAGCGTCTCCGAACGAACTTCAGGATATCCGGTGACATTTCTATTTAATACGACTGTCAAACTCGATTTTTTTTAATGTCCCTGCTATTTCCTTGTTCTTCCCACTGCGAGTTGTGTGAATTTAATCGAAAACAACGGAAAGTCAGCTATCGGATGGAGTGAGTTTATAGCATTTGACACCGTGTGGATCGATCTTTGAAAGTGGTGAAAAGCTACGCGTGTAAGGACGTGCTCGATCCTCAAATCTGGAATGCCACAGATTTTTAAAATAAATAAAAATATTTGCTGAATGAAAAACAAAAAATGAAATAAAATAATACTAAATAAATCAGCAACAAGTAACACGAACTTCGCATATGTTGTATTTGTGTTGAATACAATATAGATCGAGTCATTAAATACAGCAATCAAAACTCGTGATCCATCACCGATTCCACTTTAATTTTCAACGAGTAAAAAGCCTTTTGGTAGCCTAAACAAAAGCATAGACTTATCAATTAAAGATAAATACATAAATATACTGATGAACAAAATGAAGAAAAAAAACCCCAAAAAACCTGACACTCAACACCCCAACAAACAGACAGCTATAAATTTTAAGACAACTTTGGGACTAGGCCTATGACAAAATGTTTAAAGATAAACTGAAGCACGCGGAAAACAGTGGTAGTTGTGCAACATTGGAATGAAGTGACCCGGCATAAAAATAACAAACCTGTGAAAGTTAGCTAAATCCGTCGTTAGAGTCACGAGAAAACGGTGAAAAGATCCCACCACCATTGTCACTGTTTTCAAACATTGTATTCCGGACTCGCAAGATCGAACATGTTTTCTTCGTTTCTCCTACACTTAGGCAATCCATGTAAAACTATTTCAAGGGCAGTTTTCCCACCAAGACCATCTTGATACCATTATATATAATGTGTGTATGCTCCAACTTATTTTGAACGTTTTTTTCTTCTTCTGAAAACCATGTGGGGCCCAACGCACATTGCTTTATCTTGTAAAAGGAAACAGACATTGCAAATAGAGGTTTGCCCCGTCTATCGCTGGTTCAATTGACAAACTGAATTTCAGTCAAATTTGGATGCAAGTACGAAAGCGCTTGTGACTTTGCATGACATATTTGACAGAGCCCCGCCTCTCTCTCTCTTCCCCACCGCACAGCCAGACCACTCCAAGGAACGGTCAACAGACAGTGGCGTGTCAAAGGTCAACTGCAATTAACCCCGCAATTATTATATTAAAAGACCCGGATTCTTTCGCCTTCTCCCCCCCGTGATTAGGACATCCTCGCCCCAGCTCTATAACCTAAATATAAACCCTCCCCCAGTCGAGGACCTTTCACGCGGTAGCACTGGTTGAGATTCTTAATTGCCACCCGGTATCCGGCCCGGGCTAATTATAGCTATATGAAGCAGCAGAAAAAAGAAACCGGAGGAAAAAAAAGGGGGGGGGGGGTTCTTGTAGAGGCTCGTCTCCGGGTGAAGTTCCCGGGGCTCACGGGTGGTACGGGCATTTATCCGCGCGGGGTAAATTGGCTTGGATGGTACCTGTGTTGTTACTGCTGATAGCGGTCCGGTTACGCATTGATCTTGGTTATTAGACATGGCATATAGTTTTGGATTGTACCGCTGTAGTCGTAGTTTATCAAGTAGGAAACACTTTTTTCTTCTTCTCTCCAGTGGGGAGCGAGTGGGGAGCGAGTGGGAAGGGGTAAATCAGCGATGATATATCTGGTTTGCTATGAATTTATCAATCTGATGTGTGCCTTAGATCGCTCAGTCACTCGCAGAGTCGATTAATTGAATCTTCAGTCAAGCTTATACGCGATTTCATACAAAATATTATTGACCGTACGTGGCAATTTCATTTAAAGGGTTTACTGAATTGGTAAAGTTGAAAATAAATTATCACAGACTTGCACACAACTTGCATACATATGGAAAACTTCAATTGAAATAGTTTTGCCTTAAATTATATACATATTTTTTTACTAGGATTAAGTCAATAAGTTTTACTCTCCCGATGCCAAAATTAAAATACCAACAAGGTCACCAATGAAAGTTTCAGTAAAAAAAATGTGTCTACTTGTTCAGAAGAAGGAAAAGAAGAATGAGAAACACACTTAAAACAAGTAATAATAAAACAAAATTAATCACGGTATTTTCAGAAAGTTGAATCCATCTACGTCTAGAAAGGTGACAGCGGATGTGCTACCTGCATCTCTGGCCATATTGAGGGCAGCGTTCAAACGGACATCACGGAAAGTCGCCGTCAGGCGATTTTTGAAGATTCAAATGTGCCGAAATAACTTGCAATCGTTTCTACTCGACGGGGGCGCTTCGGACGAAACAGTTTCCCCCAGAATTTACGCCATTAACCATCATTATAACAAGTAGGCTCTCTGATAAAGATTAAACAATATCTTTCCGGATTCATTGCCAAAGTATGACCCCTCCTAAGA
This sequence comes from Pisaster brevispinus, assembly GCA_023634235.1. NCBI lineage: Eukaryota > Metazoa > Echinodermata > Asteroidea > Forcipulatida > Asteriidae > Pisaster > Pisaster brevispinus. The sequence goes on along the minus strand of JAMKCF010000016.1, from coordinate 7,463,250 downwards.
GCAATCCCGCTGTTCTCCTCAAGAAAGAAATTAAGTTAAAATGAAGAAACCCGCGAGAAATCCACCTGCAAAATGTCAGGGGAGTGATTTTCAATATATAGATTACATGCCGAATGGTTCTCACGGCATCACCACCGGGCAGGAAACACGGTGAAGATTTGTGTCTGTTTTCCCAAGCCATGCCAACAATGCCTATATAAAACTGGGATTTCCCCAACGAAAATGTCCACACGCTGTGGGAAAGAACCTACAAAGACATGAGTTGACTATCGCATTAAAACATTCGTCTGAGTGATAAGTTAATTTGAAATTTGGAAGCTCTTTGAGTACACATTCCAGTTTATGTCTTTTTACGTTTTCACACCTGATTGTTTAAGTTGTGTCGCACTGGTAGACCCTTGCGCTGGCCGCCATCGCCTAAACGTGAACGCGAGTACGCGCGACACAGCACTCTCAGCCAATGATAGATCTTCATTGAACTCAGTGGGGGCGCTGTTTCAGGCTTGTGACGTCATATAAGGGTATATTACATACTAATGTAGGTGTGTTTGTGGTGTTGTCGTGATTTAGCCATTTAGCAAGACTCTGCTGAGAGGGTCGAAATGTACGGCCACTACAACCACTACAAGGGGCAGAGCATATCAAAAGGGTGAACCTGGTCACGCTGTAGTCGTCTGTCCCATGACAGTCCAGCACCTCATCAAATCCCACGTACTCCATGCATGTATTAGCGAGTAGCATTCCCAGGTGGAATAAAGGGTGTACAAACTTTCCGATCCTAGTTGTTACTCAAGCGAAGTTAACGGAGGCCTTTCTTGGAGGTAATGAATATTACTTTTTGTGTGGAGGTTTATCCGCACAGATATCTCCCAGGTGGGATTAAACACTTTGTTTTGCATTCATACCCGCGGTCATTTCGGTTGGTAAGAAACCTCGTACCAAACCAAATCCCCCCATGAAAAATATTTCATGTAAAATCCTGTCGAAATCGAAGACCCCGCAAAAGCACTAATAATAGTTGGACTCCAGCATTTGATAAGAGTGCCATTGCATGTAGAGAAGAATTTATGGTTAAACATTAAAACCATTTATGTTGTTCTCGGTAAAATGGGGCCACTTTATTTTACGACAGTTTCAACAGTTGATGGCTTGATTGAAAACAAGACGATTGGAAGAAGGTGTTCCCCAGACCTGTCCAAGTCATAGCTCTTCCAAAATCAATGATAAATTTTAAACTTCTGATGAGAAACCACATTCTACACTTTTACGTACTTCCTACTCTGTAGATGTGAACACGAAGCCCTAAATATTTCCCCAAGAGATTAAATCGGGCAGGGATTCGACGGGAAAGTACAGAGGTTTTACCAGCATAGTGACTTCAAAAATGCCTTTTTGCATCCGGGGTGTACCACGGACACATGTTTACGCAGTTACCGACCGCAGAGCGGTAATTGGGCGGGGGTGAGGCTTCTTTTGGACCCGTGTGATCCACCGCGGTGACACCATACCTCCTTGGTATGTTTCTGCAGTCAATGGGGCCCACTGTGTTCCCCCAACATGTCCAAGTCTTATAAATCGGAAGTTTGTGGATGAAGTGTATTGTTTCGAATGTGGGCTGACATTGCGGTTTGCATAAAGGTCAATCTATGTGACCCCGACAAAAAATTATTTCAGTTTTCCATTTTGTACACCATGCATAGGCACTGGTGAGCTAGTAACCGACTACGTCTATTGTACACATTATTCTTATACATGTTTTAGAATAACCGGTTTTATGTATAATCGATTCTTCATCCGAGATTGTACTCGTTGGTATCGACTTATCAACTTCCAAATAATGGTTTTGTTTGCTTCAAGTTGCGTAACTGTCAATAAAACAACTATAAAGCTCGAAAGTTGAAATGAAATGTTTAATTAAACACTAAATTTGCCCACGAGAAAGCCTCAGCTAGGGTCGAAACGTCAAGCCATGCCCCATTTTATTCGCATTCATTCCGTATGTCACTTGGTTGGTAAACATGTTGCATCAGTTCAAGTTCTATTTCCTGCTTGAAATTATCATATTGTGTTATATCTCGTTTGATAGAAAACAGCGAGGACAACTTTCACCCCAATCATTTGTCGATTTAAAAACGTTGAAACATTTGCTTTGGTTTTTCTATTTTGTTATAACCGCAACGCACACATCTTAATGTTTGTATAATACTTAACATGTGTTAAGTAAATCTGCCTAATTGGATTACATGGTATCAACCACTTTTGGGTTCCTGGGTTGTGTTTACGTAAGAATCCCAATTAAAATAGCACACTGTAAACTACGAGGAACGTACACGAAAAGTTCATGAACATTTCGTTGTAATGCATCATTCTTTTAAATTTTATTCAGTTGGGCATTCTAAGATGGGATTTAACCTTTACACGTTCGTGTGACTCGTGTACCGATTTACTGGTTCTAAAACAAGTACGCTTTGTAGTTTAAAATTAAGATTTTTAACTGTAATTACTTAGCACATAAAGCTATTTACATCAGACAGTTAGGCAGTATCCTATGTTTTGATATTGACCTTTTGTTATACCTAAAAAACATCTGTACCGCAGCATATTTGAGATATTAGTCACACTAGTATTCGAATCACATAGCAACTGTTATACTAAAAGTGTGACGTGGGAAACTATGATGACTACGGTGGCTAGGAAGAGACAATGGGAATATATTTTAATGTTAACTAGGATTTGAAACTTTACACAGTGGGAATGCAATCAAGTGAGGTTATTTATTTATTTATTTATTTATTTATTTCTTATTTCAACTGCGTGGCCCACTCAGTGGCAACCACTGGTCTCCCATGGGTCCAAGCTTGTACCGAGATACAATAACAATTAAACAGCAAAAACGAACACAAACTTTTTACAATGTTATTAAAAAAAGCATAGTAAAAATATAGACACCAAATCTAGACTCTTACAGTCTCTATAGACTCTTATGAGTTGTAGGAAGGGCATTCCGTGAGTAATTGGGGTTATGGGAGGAATTCGGCATTAGTTCATGGTTTGTGCTTGTCTGTTTAGATCAGTTTTGCCTTTTTCAATGTTTTTTTTTTATAGAACATTTACAAACGAGTGTCCGGGACTTTTCCCCCACAGAAGTTTGTATTTTTGAGGGGGATAATTCCAAGACGATACCTGGTTTACAGTTAAGAAAAAGTCAGCTTTCATATCGTGTATGAGTTTGTTGATCAAAAAGTATTGCCTGTGCTTTATTGTCCACCGTACATCGTCTGTGTTTCGACTTGCGATTAAATCTGGTATTTTAAAAGCCAGTGGATGAATTTCAAAAGATAACAAAAACAGGGTTTGGTAAAGCTGGCAGAAGTAGTCGCAGCCAGTGTTCATGTTTTGTGTGATTAACCAGGAAATAACAAACCTGCGAAAATATGGGCTTAATCGGTTGTTTGAGTCAGGAGAAAAATAATGAAAAACCATGCATAATTGGCAGCCTGTAAATACTTTGTTCTTAATTGTGGTTGTAACTTTTTCGGCTGTTGCTTTTTTAAAAAGGTTATTCACGAATATGACTTCATTAAAAAAAAAAAAAAGACTTAATTTCAGAGGGAATTATTTCACCCACAAAAATGGTTCTAGTATGAACTTCATAATCAGTAAGCTTTCAGACTAAAATTAAACGATTATTTTGTTAAATTTTTACCAATGCTGTACACTACCTTTAAAACATAGCTGAAAGTTTAAAAGATTGTGATCTCGCCACTTCTGTTTCGAATATAAATCCACCAAGATGGCATCCCACAAGGAGCTACAGTTTCAAAACTCCGTTACTTGTTAGAGATTGCGTGCAGTTCCTTGTTATTCCCCTAAGTCCCGTGTGAATTGAAGAAAAAAACCTCAAGCTTCACAAGCTTCAATAGCCGAGGGTAGCCCCAAGTAGGTCACAGCGCAGTTGTAATAGAATAATTGATGGGGAAAAATTAGCGCGTTTTCTAGCTAATTAGACACCAAATGTCAGAGGAAGGCTGATTTAAGAAAGGAAAAGCGACAAAAGTGTACCATATGACTCACGTATAATTACACAAAGTCATATCACATGTGCTTTATTTTCCATTTTGTGCCAGGTTGTTTAACAGTGGCTACCTGCGTTGGTATAGCGCCACCTATGTTTCAGTAAAATGCTCTTTGTATAGACCGTGTAGTCTTTGTTCACAAACAAAAAATGACAGTGACTTTGTACATTTCAGTGCCTTTCTGGTAGGCGAGATACTGCACTGGTCATATGGGGAATATTTATGTAAGTTTCCACATACATGGTCGTATGGGGAATATTTATGTAAGTTTCTACATACATTCAAGAGATATAGGCTAAAAGTAACAGCTAAATAACTTGTGAGGTGTGCCACTGACCTTTCTTCAAATCAAAAGTTGATACAAATCAGACAGTGCAATCCCACCAAAATACAATATTTTACGGGGTTTTCCCCATTGAGCTGTGTACAAATCGTGCCTGCATGAAGTCCAGACTCTGTGGCTATTTTATAAACAGTAAACGTGATGTCACAGGTTATGTCGTCTATCGTAAAAAAGCTTTGTGGAGCACCTGTTTTTGCTACGTCACGGATTGGTGTTTCACAGGTTGTTGATTATGCGACACTTTTTTTTTGCTTGTCATGTCACCTTTAAGTTTGTGGTTAAAACGTTCGTGCAAATTCTTTTCCTGGTGTATCAAGTTGTAAAATGCATGAGAGTTCAATCAATATCAATTATAAGTTGCTAGAGCTCTGTAAGAACACCATCAGTAAATCAATGGTTGCTGGCGGGGAACCCTTGATATGTACGGACTTAAATTGCTATTTTAAGCGTCGATTTCGAGATGTTGTTCTAATCCTACCATAGTTTTGAGCCATAGTGAAAAGGTTCGAATATCACGCTTGGATGTTTAGAAAAAGTGCTGCATTAAAAAAAAGAGCCAGCACAGAAATTCGATGTCGATTTGTTTATTTACATTAGTTTTTAGTGTAATAGATAGTTTATAAAGTCGAACCGGATCCTCAAATATAGAAAATACGATGAAAATCAGTCCAAAACAAAGTATCAAATTACAAAACTCCTCGGAAATAAAACAAACACATACACACACACAGCCACCCAGACAGTACATTGCTCATTTAATATCTCTTAACTCATTGACTTTGACAACAAACACCAACTTGGGTTTCAAGATGTCGTTTCCCCCATCCGCACTCCTCTGTCAGTGCTCACACTGAAAAACACAAGACTTCTCTTCTTTCCCTCGATGAATTTCCATCATCGATTGTTACTGTTTCGGACCCTAGCGCCCGGCCATTCAAATCAATCACAGCGACCGTCTGTCAGCGGTCTATTTCGTACCCGGGAAATGGCCCGTTACGCCGGCTCACGAACACCGGGCAAGCCACGGTGGGGGCAGCGCCAGGTGGCCCGGCTCGCAGGAGACAAACGCACGGTCCCCTCCAGCAATAGATTCTTACACGCAAATTTCTATGGCATGTTATTATCTTGAGCTTCCCCGCGATGGAAGTGAATGTGACGAGAGATGATTAATTAATAAATTTGACAACAAACTGGTCCTTTAAAAAGCTGGCCTAAACAGTTAAATTCCAGGGGGGGGGGGTGTTACTCACAAATCTACATGGGGTGCCCAGTCTATCAATAACCAGCCATCATAATTGTATTGTCAGTTTCACAGGGGGTCTATCTATTTTGTCGGCTGCTTAACATAATGTCTAGTTTATTATTAATCTCCTCGACAAAAATAGATGTGATGGGACCCAGTCATAATTTATAATACTATTTTGTAATTTAGCTGGTAACTTGTCCCTGGTTCACTTGAAAAGAAGCATAACTTTGAAACGTGAAAAATAACTTACCATACCCGATAGGTGGCGCCCTGTTCACAAAAGCTGTTACAAGTGAGTTGTTGTGCCGTAAGTGTTGTAGAAATAGAATATTGTATGACGTGTTCGAAACCCAAGTTAATGAAGTGTTGTTAGCCTGAATCGTTCTTAGAATTGTTTCCGCTCCCCACGAGCCCACATCTTTCGGCAAAAATTGATGCCAGATTTTGCATTTTGGCACACAACAAATCACGGTTTATTTTTTCAAACATGGTTGACAATTTCTTATCACAACTCGTACACATTAGTGTCGCACTAAAAGAAAAGGAACTAAGCTCCATTTCCATCACCAAGGTTCATGTAAAGCGCATTGAGACGTTATTGTGAAATGCGCTATATAAGGACTAGTTATTATTATTATTATTATTATTATTATTATTATCTTAAATCCCCGGGGCATGACTGTGTGGATAAACCTCCACACAAAATGAATATTCATGATTTTTTTTTGCATTACACATGGTCGAGCGTCACCTCCAGCGGGAAGACTCGCTCATCGCCGTTGGTTGAATAACATTATATTAGGTTTGGACTATAGGATCGAAATGTTTGTACACCCTTTATTTCACATGGGAAGGTTTGCTACGCGCTAATAATACCCCATGCCTGGAGAAACTTATCCAGGCAACTTGGAGGCACCAACCAGCACTGCGTGCAAGAGGAACACTTCGGCAGCATAAAATACAATATTCTAGCTGTAAAGAAACCCAAAGAAAGATAAAAATGTGAATGATTTTTTTCATTGGAGATTGCCTGGAACTGGTCGCCTGTAAATTGCATCATATGACCTTAACATGATGCAAATGGATCCAATCCTCTGGAAAAAACAATGTATTTTCCCCCTAAAAGTTGTGCAGAACTGCACATAAATTACGTGTTATCTAGGTGGTCTTGTTGACAATTTTCCACTTGAAATACTTTTGCTTGAAGTTGTTTATGAGAAATGTGTAACAAAACAATAGTTTGTATCTCACAAGTGCAAACCTCCATGTTTGAAAACAGTGAAAACATGCAAGGGTTTATCGTTCTATTGTCTCCTGACTCCATTGGCCGATTGAGCTTAAACTTTCACGGATTTGTAACTTCATGTGTTGGGTCACATCAAGTGTGAATATACCGGTCTTTGACAATTACCGACGTTGTACACGTGCTTTGGAATGTAGCCCTGTGCTGTCTCGTTTTTTTTGTGTGTGTTTTATTATGATTTATTCATCACGTCGAAACCCAGTCACTCATCCCACGCACACTTTTAATATCCAAAATGTCAGAGGTTGAACGATGTTTTTTTTCTTCTTCTTCCTTCTTTCTTCTAGTCCTTGCCTTAACGTCGATAGCACATTAAAGCTCAGGCATAATTGGTGACGAGACTGTTAATTTTCATCCTAACCACATTTCCCTTTGCCATTCGTCAAAAAATTTGCTCGCAATACTTCTATTCTCTCAGACAACCCCCCCCCCTTCTCTTCAACATGACGGTGACGTTTAAGAGCTCCACGCTTCTTGGCCGGCTGACAGGTTCTCCTAAGACCCCGGCCTTGTGAAATAGGTGTACACAGGAAACCAGGCAATAGCTACGGGTTAAACATCGGTTTCGACTACTTAATAACAACATCCTATATATCAGCCGGGTGGACTAGCCATTCTGTTATGTTGTGGGGGGAAGAGAAGAAGAAAAAAAATCCCTTTTTTCAACCTCTCTCCTTTTTTTTTTTTTTTAAGAGGATAAGCATAAATTAGTCTAAAAGTGGAATCAAACATGAGCTAATCCGGAGTTAAACCAGGGCGACGCTCTTGTATTTGGTTGAAAATTTCCCCCTTAATCCACGCTGGGTGTTTTAATATTCTCTTTCCGAGTTCCCATGACAGCTGATCCCGATAACATCATTAGAGATTTATGCCCACATTACTTCTTAAGTCATTTAAGTGGGAGACCAAATAAATAGATTATTGTTTCTTTACACCATAGGCGAGCTGTACTTTTGTGCGCGTAGCTTGTATTTTTTTTATTCTGAGTGGCAGTTTTCGTTCACGTAACATTAACCCTACTCTGATCCAACGGAGTTTCTCTGTGTACCCATCATCTCCTCACAATGTGCGCTTAGCGAATTACAGAAACAACTGCTTTTGGATGAATTTCAATTTTGTCTGAATGCAGAATCTGCTGTGTTGGCCTAACTATTTTGTGTTTTTTGTTTTTTGAGCAGGTGTTTTTAATATAAGCTTCTGCCTATAAAATAAACCCAAAATGAACAGAGACGCTCGTTTGTGCCAAGTTCCATGTGCAACCCAACCTGTTGCAACCACTGCTTGTTTCCGCAGACAAATTGAGTGACAGACTGTCTAGAGAAACTTCTACCCAATTTTTTGTTTGGCAAATTCGACAATTGTTTTCGTAACAACCGAAGTGAAATGTAACAGCGCCAACAACTAATTGGTCAAACATGAAGGAATATTTGTGAAGTCGCAGGAGGTGCCCATCAATTCATGGAGGCAGCAGCGCCGAAACGTTAGGGGCACAAGGGGGGTGTGTCTTTTCTTTCTTTCTAGGGGGCACTTCTGGCAAATTCTGTAGTTTTCGTGTGCATTTCTCTAACACAGGACCCTTTCAGCACCCTTGTATTGGTCATTTACTATTTACAAGATAATTTGAAGTGAGTGTATAAACACATACCATGCATGCCTGGAAATGGAAATATAGTTTTAACAAACATTGAACTTATCAAATTGAAGCTTATAAAATGTATCGTTTTACTCCGGTATTTTTTTTATTTTTTATAATTCAGTTGCTATATTACGGGATGGGGGGGGGGGGTACTCGGTGACACGGACATATATTGAGGGGGGGGGGGGGGTGCAGGTGGGCCCAAATCCCCCCGTTATTTACGTCACTGGGATTCAGACCCATAAGGGGGTATACCAAGGAATTTAATCACTGATTTGGGGAAGGGGGTGCTGTGGTTGAGAGAGGAAGTAGGGTCAGTCAGTCGCGGATCCAGAGCGACACAATAGCAGGTCTTCCCGGGGGTAGGGAGAGGGTTCCTCCTCTTTACCCAAAGATCCGATGCTTATTATTTTGACAGTTTGATAAGATGGTTTTGTAACCTTTCTCGGGAAATGGAGTTGGTCATATCTTTGGGCAGCTTTCCTAATAACAAACACTTGCTTTTTAATTGTATTTATTTGTTGATTATTAATATTATTATTACTATTATTGTTTGTTTTTTGCAAAATCGCCCCCAAAAGGCTAAAATTCGCTCTTGGTAAGGGGTCTCAAAAAGAAAACATTTAACATGAAAATAACTCAGGGGAGCTGAAAATAGGAATTGATATTCTTCTTAAAACAGTCTAGATTGTAGGGTGGAGGAAAACATGCACCAGTCAAAGAGTTCTAAAGCTGTTGGAATGGCTGTTTGTTCAACATTTCAGCATTTCAACATTGCGTCACTAACTACAAATTACCGGGAGGATTTGTAATATCGAAACACAGCGCCCTCTTCGCCTAACATCTGACAGCGCTATCACCGTGTCGCTTCTGCCCCAAGCTACACGCGTGCGTCACACTGCCCTTGCCTTAGCGAGCGGTGACCCACTCCGCAAACATTCCGCAAATTGGAACCATTCTCGTTTGAAACTGAAGGGGAAATTTTTCATCATTACAAACAGGGGCCATCAAGCGCTTATCGCTCTGCAGGTAGATCCAGCAGGAAATGTTTCATTTAACTCCGTTAACAAACCACTGAAATAGTTTTCCTTGTGAAAGTTGGTTGGGGGGGGGGGGGGTGAGTAGGGGGGAAGAACACACACCGAGGTTCGGAACTTCACGTTTCCCGTTTTGACTGTCTAGTCAAATAGTGTGTAATGCATGCTGGGGACCAGCTAGGTCACTTCAATAGCGAGGAGGAGAGTTCAAAGGACATAAGGACGGTTTAGTTTGAATCTATTACGAAACTCTCCTTGATTTCTCACCGAAATCCTTTCCTTAAATATGATTGTCTTGTTGTTGTCTTGAATTTGATGGATCCTGGTCAAGATTTTACAAAAGCACTATGATCTTAAGATAAGTCGTCAGTATTACCATTGTGATTTGTATTGTGACATCACACCTTTGCTTAGCAATTAAGATCGATACCACAGTTAAGAGCAATCCCAACTATGTGTGAAATCCATCGGAACTCATTCAGAGATTGCATGCACATGTTTACAGTTTAACCTCAAACATAACTAGAAAGGAAACCTCCACCATGAGACAGTTTCAAACAAGATGACGGTGTTCATTCTACATTGCAATGCCCGCTCACTCTGTGAAAAGTTCAGTGTATACACTTTCTCTTACTCGCATCAAAAATAAACATTATGACAAGTCATGTATTACGTTGAATGGTTTAAACGGCTTCTCGATTATTTTGCCTCATCAAAAACACCTGCGTGAGATGCAACTTAAAAATAAATAGTGAGTTTTTAAAGGGATGTGGTTTTAGCTCTTTTTATGATGTAAAAAGTTGCAATTTATGTTTTTTTCTTCTTCTTTTCCCCCTTTTTTGTCTGTGATATTTGGTGTGAATAAGCCTTTTAGGTAGCTATCTATATACACATATCTACCATTGGTATGCATGAAATCATGGCAAGAGTGTGGGGGTTCAGTACTAGATGTGTCAATTACAAATAAAAAACATAGGGTGGATTTTGGAGGATTTGGGGTGATACTTATTTTACTGCCTGGTGTTAACTGTACTAAAAATGGACTAGGTCTTATCTCTTGGGGAGAAATTGTAGAACATGCAAGGTTGTGACTGCTTGAATGATGATCATTATCGGACATGATGGAGGACTGGGTCAAATACTTACTTTTTGTATTATCCCAAGCTATTAATAATGGACAATCACATCCCGTACAGCGGAACGGTCGTCCGTGGCGGGGCAGGTGTTTACGGGCTGCTTCAGCCCGTGGGGCATTGTGCGTTTAATGTCCCCATCAGGTCTGCCATGGCGACGCGCTCCCGACTCATATCACGGAGTTCCACCGTGATCCATGTGCGTTGCCTGCCGACGTGTGGAAGACTATTGAAAACATACATGATTATTAATATTTTATTGTTTAACTTTTTATGTATTTTTTTATGAATCGGGCAGGCGGGTCTCTGTAGACAGGCATAAATCTACAGTCAGCCGAACGTTCTATAGTACAGATATAGGTTTTAATTTAAAGTGAAGTTTCAGTTTATAGTGGCATTTCTCTTTGATTTTCATAATCTACGAGTGGCTACAATTGTCATCATCAAACAATGATCTTCAAATGTGTGTGAATAATGTTCTTTGTGTTTTTTTTTTAACACTGAAGGTGAACTAGTCACATTAAGCCCTAACGGGTTTTCGTTTATAGTTTAACCGAGCACCAACAAGCCTATGGAGGAACCGTCGTTTATTCTGTGTATTGAAATATTCGGTTTCTTTTAGTTGAAGGTTTTTGTTTTGTTGTCTCTAGAAAGATACGTGGGTTCTTCGTTCATTCTCTGAGTTGTTTTGTTTTGCGAGCCCATTGGAATTGCAAACTGACACATTCACGCCAACTGAGTCTGAGAACCAAGAGACCCATCGTTTTTTGTAACAAAGATTTGGACTCCAGACTGTGTTTCTAAAAAAAAAAATTACGTTGGCAGAAAAGTAAATTTCAGAATTGTTTAGAGGCCTGTTGGGAATTTCACTTGACAGTAAGTTGGTACGCCATCAAAAACACTGTCACAGTTTCTGCAGTGATTGGTAGAGCATAAGGGCATAAAGACATTTTAGTGATGGTGGAACTGTGTAACGATGTCTAACTGTTTGAGCTGAATAATTAATGGAGGATGGTCTCCGGCGAAGGCCGTCACGAGGACGATTTCACCTGCCGTGACGGTCCGTTAGTTTCCTCCCGGTGGAGGGACGGGTTGTCACGGGTCCAGCTGCGCGGCTATCTGACACAGATCGGGCCCGATGTGGAGGAAAATTCGTTTACTGCAGCAGTGGCTCCTAAGTGCACGTTGAATACATAAAAAAAAAAAAAAAAAAAAAAAAACAGAGTGGATGTCATGGCTGTCGTGTTAAACTTGGCACGTTGTGACAGCCAGGAAACTGCTTTGAAATTCTGACAGGTTTGTGTAATGGCTAAAATTAGATGGACATTCAGCTGGATAAAAACACTCTCAAAACTCTGTGGACAATCCTTTGTTCTGTGCACTTAAGGAAAACCATATTCTTCAACACTGTTAAAAAAAATAAATAAATAAATAAATACACCTTTGTGGACGTGTGTAAGTCCACATAGTGGCTCAAGTCCACACACTGTGTGGATCTCATTTTGTTCTCAAGTCCGCATTTCGTATAGAACACTTAAGGCCCGGTCCCACTGCAGCGATAACGAGAATGATAACGATAACGACAACGATAACGACGCAAAGAGAACACATTCTATTGGTTGAATGAGCGTGCGCGTATTCTGCGTGGAGTAATTCAACCAATAGAATGCGTTCTCTTTGCGTCGTGATCGTTATCGTTTTCGTTATCACTGCAGTGTGACTCGGCCTTCATACAGTCATGCTTGTATCCAGCAACAATCACAGAACCGATACATTGAAAGGCCTAAAAATGTGAATTCATTTCGTCAATCTTATCATAGTACAACCTTTTGGGTGCTTTTTCGTTTGTCTTTTCTTCAATTCATTGGACAAAACAACCTATGAGTAGAGACTGCCCGGAACTGTCGTCAAAAAAGCAGTTTATTGATCAAAAGAGGGAACTGACTGCATTTTCTTCATCGGCATGGGGGGGGGGGGGAACAAAGAGGATCATTATCACTTTCCTATACCTTTACCATGTGACTTTGATTTTTTTTTTCTTCTGAATGTAATACCTTATTAAAAGTCTTGTCTGGGCTTTAATTTTTGGCGCTTTTCACTCGAGAGCAGTGCACCGGTACAAACCTCCTCATTCTTTGTAGACAAAAATAATTATTCAAGGCTAACAATTAACTCCCTCGGTAGCAACAAAATAGTTTTCTATTGCATTCGGAAGTTTTTCCAGGAGAGGGGGGGGGGGGGACGCGACCAAAAATAACCCAGTCCCGATTGATCGAAACAAGGCCCCCAGTCTGTCGAGATCAGCTCATAATTACCCGGGTAATTCGGCTTAATTCGACGGGCACATCGGTGCAGCGTTGCCCCGGCCGTTCCCGGAATAGAAACAAAACAAGGAGATTCGTTAACCGCCAAGGGGAAATAGGTTACGACCGTCGGTAGGCCCACTCGGTGTGGTGCATGGTCGATTAACTGTTTTTTTTTAGTTGGCTGTTTGATTTATAATCCAGTGAGAGATGATTGAAAACATGGTCTGTAAAGTCTCGTGTCCAGTTTTCTGTCACTCATCAGACCAAACCTTTTTGGACAGGCTTGGCGAGGACAGACGTGGCTTGAAGATGGGTCTAGTGGTCTGTATTTCAAGTTTGACAAATTAATAATGATCCGATTGGACACGGGTTGTCCTTTGATGTATTTATGGCTTCTTAATCTAGGAGGTATTTAATTGATGATAATTAAGAGAGATGGTGAAAATAGAGTGAGGACGCCTCTTTGGGTGTTTTTAAAGTAACGTTTGGGCTCAAGTTCGTAGCGCTGGTGGTCCTGAGACTTCCGAATCTTAACTTGGGCCCGATATTTCAGTCAAGTCTTGTCCATGATGGATGGTTTGTCAGCGTTTTGGAGAAGTTTGTTTATTACTAGCCATGTGTTTATCATTTCTTTTTGTTAGAAAAGTTTAACACAATAAAAAAACAAAAAAAAAACAAAAAAAAACCCAGAAAGGTAGGCTTTTGTTATCACAGAACATCGGAATCTGAGTTAAAAAAAAACACACGCCATCAACCTGTCTTCTCATTCTGATTGATCGACAAACGAGTCCCAGGGACCCTCAAACCGTCCACGCTAGGCTCTGGTGAGGTCAAGATGGGTCATGGTGATTCCAAACGGGTCCCGATGACCCCAAACAGGTCATAATGAACCCCAACCGGGTCATAATGACCCCGAACCGGGTCATAATGACCCCCAACCGAGTCGTCATGACCCCCAACCGGGTCCAGATGACCTCAAGTGGGCTATGCTGACACCAAACGGGTTCCGATGACCCCCAGACGGTTCATTTTCACCTCGAACGGGTCATGCTAACCCAGAAATTCGTGTTTTCCTTTTGAATCTGAATCCAAATCTTTGAGTATAAACTTTTACCCTATCCGCATAGTTTTCAACACCACTCGTTTAAAAAAAAAATCAAATCCACGATAGACGAAACAGTTTGATTATACAGTTTTAAATTCTTAGCTTAATTGTCCGAACTGTCTTGTCATTTTTCCCTGTTCTATCTTAAAATCATGTCGAATTACACTTCAAGTGCAAACAAACCTTTACAACGACGTCTCAAACAAACAGGGTAACCAATTATCTTGAGCTAATTGCTTTAGTTACAAAAATAAAAGAAAGAAAGAAAACAACTCAATTAAAAACACCATGACACAGTGTATAATGGTAGGACATCGACGCAAAGAAAAACCATTCTTGATTGAGCGATTCTTTTTTTGACAGATCACCCCTGCCATTTTCCATTCAATACCTTAATGCTTGCTTCCCAGTGTTAGGAAATTGAGAAATTTACAAGAAACCGCTAGTTAAAAAAGAAAAAGAAAAAAAGAAAAATTATAAAAAAAGAAACCGTCTGCCCTGAACACATGTTGTAAATCTTACGGACCGAGAGAGAACGGGGGGAACGTTCTGTCGTTCAGACAAAACTTAGATGCGGTCATTTGCAGTGAAAAGTAGCCATGTCTTTGCAGTGAGCTGCTAGGGGTTCGGGCAAACAACAGGATGCCAGTGTTTTAATACGTTAACGAGGCAAGCGTTCTGGTTGCACGGTACCTGGGTAAAATAATGTGTGCCTTGCATGGTACGGCCAAGCACTGGATCATGGGGTTTGTTAGCAGGCCTTTTGGAACGGAGTCTTCTTGCTATGGAGGCCGACCGGCATTCAGGTTGGCTCGTTGGTTTCTTCCCTGGGCTGCCTTTCACCTCTGTGGACCGTGGTTCGATTCCTGGATCGAAGCCTTGTATGCGGATTGGGTTTTCAGTCACTATATGACTACGTGGGTTTTCCCTCTTTGGGCCCCCCCCCCACGTCTAAATTTATTCATTTTCATCTTTATAAAAGTTGGTGTAATTTTTCCATTACAAAGGATGCTTTGCCTGACTGTATAATTCAGATTCAGATTCAGGTTCGGAATGCACGTTGCGGCCATCTTGATTCCATATCGAGACTGGGAAGGGTGATTAGCGCATGCGCAGTGCCAGCGCACGATGGATCACTGAACGGGGTCCCATAATTAATGCGACGAATACAAATGCGTGTTAACTGACCTTACTAAAAGAAACATTTGATGTTGTAGGAAGCTTTAGAATAGCTCTGCGCCGAATTCAAGCCATAAAATACATTGAAAGCATGACGCAAGTATTTTTTTTCTGCTCACATACAAACTCAAATCACCAGAGTGAGGCTGGAAGACAATACTCCTGTACTTTCCCTGATCAGCATGATGTTACATGACTATTGTACTAATACGGATGAACATAAGACCATAATAACATACTGGTTTACGCCCTCTATCTGTCGTATTGATCCAATTGAAGGTTTGTGTGAAATCCTTTTGTCTGTTTAAGTTAAATAATTCCCGATGTGATTCGGCCATTTTTTCCCCCTCCTGGTCAATAGTTCTTTGAATTGCCCATCAGGTTGGTTACAATCTAAACCAAATTTTAAAAGACAATTTTATACGGTGTTTGTATCCAATATTGTATCCAATATTGTCCACCAGAGATTGTCACAAGTCTCATGCTCTGCTTGGAAGCGGTCTATTACAAACGTGAACTGA